>OX381712.1:24062941-24088150 GCA_947462335.1 Harmothoe impar | reverse complement strand
CGCGTAACCAGCGAGTGGTGCATCTGTACATCATTCATCATTTATTGCTGAATGATTGGCATGATACACTAATGCAGCGTCAGTGGGAAACATTGATGCATCATGGCGAGAAATGAACAAAGCATCCTTACATTAGAGGGTAAAGGAGTGGTAATGCTTTACCTGGCTGTGTCCCAGACCACATCTTAACACTCCTCCAGCTGCCAAACCCGCGGCTGGTGCTGAGCGTCTCCCCCAGAGGCTACAGGAGGAGGGGCTGGAGGACACAGGTGGTCAGCGAGACGATGGGAGGGGGTAAATATTCCATTAGACAGACTCAAGTGGTCGATCCTACCCTGCCTGACCTCTGACCATCACTCAACCTAACCATCTACTGTCTTGACAACAGTTCTACGTGTATCTCAGTGAGTCAGTGGTGATAGGTTCCATGAGTCTCTGTAACCATGGCAATATGTTCCAGGAGTCCCTGTAACCATGGCAATATGTGCTATGAGTCTGTAACCATGGTAATAAGTTCCAGGAGTCTATGTAACCATGGCAATATGTGCTATGAGTCTCTGTAACCATGGCAATATGTGCTATGAGTCTCTGTAACCATGGTAATATGTTCCATGAGCATCTGTAACCATGGTAATATGTTCCATGAGTCTCTGTTACCATGGGGATATGTTCCATGAGTCACAGTAACCATGGTGATATGTTCCAGGAGTCCCAATAACCATGGTAATATGTTTCATGAGCCCATATCTTTAGGTTGTCTAGATGGTTGTCTTCTGGTGCGCAGTGTCTCTTACCACATACCACTTGACTATTGTTACAAATCGTGTGTAGCAGGTTACCATGGTAACACATCAACGACATAGCATGTGAACATGTCAGTGGTCAAAGAGACCTGAGACTTCTCCGAGTACACCTGCACCCCCCCCCCCCTCCGGCCTCCCCAGACGTCAAGGACACGGCGGGGGCTGACCACCTGCTGTCTGCAACCCTCTCCCCTTAGTTGTCTTATTTCAGTTCTCAGATGGAGGACATACTGTATCCGAATTTGAGGTAGGGGTTGCCTTGGATCAATAAACTGACCTTAAATGGTTGATATCTTAGTAGGTCCGAGGTACTTCGCAGGTAACTTTCAACCCTAGGTTACCTCCCGGGGATACATATTGCATCACATACCGGTACCCATTGCCATGACAGCAGAATAAGGCAACATGCGGTATATAATTGCCTTAGAAATCACATATTAATGGCAATTTGTTGTAAATAACAGTATGTTAAACTCAAGAGAAGATATCGCTGAAGGTCAGACGCTGGGCTGTAGAACAACATGACCTTTGTGCCACTTTCCTTCACTCAATCCGGACTCAAGTTTCCCGGCAGTGTTGGTCACCAGGGGGCATCACGTCCATTTCCGGTTCCTGTATCAGGAGGAGCGGCGTTCTGGCACTAAGACGCCGGCCCCCTAGTGACGGCTGCGGTAACTAATAACGCCACCACCCGGAAGTGGTTTCCTTACACGTGACCCGTTTGAGACGCTGGTTTAGACGTTGTCCGCCAGGGGGCGTCTCCCATACTGCACTGCGCGTCTCACGTGCTGACCGCCGGGCATTCTGGGTAGCGTCTGTTGATGTACTTATCTGCCTCCGCTACAGGAGAACGGGTCAGTGCCCCTGGTGGCGGGTTGTTGGCAACACGCCGTATAGCTGTAAGACTTCACCATTACTCATATACTCTCATATGTTACCATGGCAAATGTAGACGTTAGACCACTCCGTAAGACGTATACGTGAAAGAAAATCTCCCAGTCACTTGCAATCAGACCCCCTTTAAGTCAGTCAGCGAGGTGGGTCATCGGTTAGTTTGAAGTAGAAGTTTAGACTTTGTTGATTAATATAAAGTTAAGTACTAGTAGGTGGAAAGACACACCTCATACCAACATATGTTATCACCACGTTTCTGAAGGGGAACGAGACGACTAAATTCCTTGCCATAGCTTCTGATGAAATATATCACCGGTAGGCTGTTCAGTCAGTCCTACATATTGATGAATGATGTGAGTTCAGTAGAGAATGTCAAGCCTTTACCCGCATACAACCTGCTCATACCCCCCCCCCCCCTCCCCCTGTCTGATGTCTCCAGGTCTGTAGCTCCCACTTACCCGGATCCATCATGTGGTGCAGCCCCAGCCCTACCAGCCTCTGTACCTTCATCACCCTCACACCTCTGTCTGCACCCCCCCCCCCCCCCCACACACACACAGAACCATGTCTAGCTGCAGCTAATCATGTCCCCCCACAGTACTACCAGGTGCACACTTGGACCTCCACACCCAGCCTGCAGCGGGACCCGGACTGCTAATGTTAACTCGGCCACCTTTGTAAATACACCCCCCCCCCTCACGTTAGGGTACCTGGGACCTGGGAGACAAACATGGTGTTAGGCTAAGAGGTGCATAGATTGGGTAGGGACGGGCAAGAAGCCGGGAGGGGGGGGGGGTAGAGATGGACAGTGAAGGGAGGGGGAAGTGGGAGGAAGGAAGGAAGGATCACCACAACAGGTACATTGAGAGATGTATGCGGAGGGAAAGGGAAGGGAAGTGGAGTCAGGTAGGGGACGTGTGTGTGTGTGTGTGGGGGGGGGGGGGGGGGGGGGGTCTGCAGCGAAAAGCCAAAGGGTGACGCGTACTACTCCGTGGGGCAAGGCTGAGATGAGGTAGGCTAGTGGATTCAAGCAAGCACGGAGCGAAATGAGAAAGCAGAGTAGCCTATAGGGAATATCGGACGGAGTAGGATAAAATTGATTTCTGATAGTAGATGGACGTAAGGAAGTAGATGAAGTGTAGTGCAGTGTAAACCCGGGCTGGACGCGGCAGGGCAGGGGGCTGGGGGAGAAGTGGGTTGAGTGATAGTTGTACCGACAGCAGCAGGCCTAGGTCTGGTCTAGTGCAGTACACCCCCTTCCCCGACCGCTTAAGGTTGATCGCTACTCATTGAATATGCACCACTGCGCAGGTCTCTGCGCATGTAGGTTAAATGTATCAGATGGGGCTAATATTGGAAAACTAGATGCATATACATGCTTATAAAGCCATGTTAAAATATGAGCTGATTCGGACCAAAATTGAGCATTTTATTGGACCTTGAATAGCTGATATATTTAAAGCCAATAATATTTGCTATTTTTAATGTAAGTTAGAATATTGGACTTATTAATCAATAACCATTATCTAGATAGATATAGATCTCCTCATGTTCTTTGAAATAACCAAGGGTAGGAAGTACAGCCATTTTATACCCTGATTTTTGCCATTTTACCCATTATTTTAGGTTTTAAATATGAAATTTAGTCCATTTTTGCATTATTTTTTAACTTCAAAGGCCCAAAACCATAAAAATATGCCGGGACCACCTATCAAAATTCCTTAGAAATGTTAGCTATTGATCTGAACAATTTTTTGAAAAAATAAAAAAAAAGGTTCACAGATTTTTTTTGGTGATATTTAGATATTGCTGAAGAATTATGCATAAAATTTGAATAATCGTCATAAAACCATCACGTTTTCTCATACAAAGGTACATTTTGGGACTATAATTTTATTTTTCCCATTCAAGGACATAACCTAGGATTATTCATGTGCAATACAAAATTAATGTGAGTATTGGTTCACTAAGAAAAAAAATCATGAAAATTTCCCATTTTTTTGTATTTTTTGGCAAAAATAGAGAATACTTTTTTTTTTCAAAAATCTGTAGTAAAAAAAGTAGCTCGGGCCCCCCCCATTTTTTTTACATTTTCCATTTCTAAATGATATAAGCTACCTTTGGGGGGAAAAACAGGACATTTCATGGATACAAAGTTAAGAGTAGCGATCAACCTTAAGTCTGATCCACCCCCGTCTAAATGTTATTTAACTCCAAGTGCAGACTATTTCCATCTCAGGCGTGTAGGGTTGGCTGCCATGGCACCCAGTGCAGGTTGAATATTATTGCCTTTTTTGTCCATGTTAATGTTGCTCTGATAATAGTGATGGATGAATATGGTGTTTGGGAAGAACGCGATTATGATCGTTCATTATTAATTTCTTTAACACCATAGGAAAGTGATATGCACAGAAACACCATATCAGATACAATTATGTAGAGCGGAAGTGTAAACGAAATGATAACAAATTAGCATCAGCGTTTTGAAAGTATTCAACAGTCGAGTCATCAGTATATGAGAAATCACGCGATTTAAAGGAATTGTCAATACACTACTGGTAGGTTTGTCGCTATGGGAATCAAAATATATTTAATGCAATGTCTTAGTCCCAATTTGGCATAGGTTATGATACCCCTATGACATCATATCGGAGCTTTGAATAAACAGTTATGAAGTGCATAACTTAACAAAATTTCTTTCATCGGCTACATAGTGACATTATACACATAGCCATTTTACTGATAAAATACAAGCTAACTCGATAATATCCTACATAGTACTGGAGCGAGTATAGACTGCTCCTGGAGGTGGTATTACTGGGGCATGTACCCAGACTAAGTCTCCTCCAGGCCCTGCAGTCAGTCTATGTGTACACACCGTTCTGTATGTTATATAAAAACCTACTACCTATATAGTCTACCAAGTCTAGTAGTCCACTAGGGAGACGAGGGCTCCATTCGGTACGCTACTCGATAAAAAAACTATATATATGCTGTAGTACGCTACCTCTCTACAATGTGTAACGGCCATTTGTCGTTTTATCTACAGTAGGTATGGCAGTTGCATTGTCATGGCTGTTGTATAACTGAAGTGGATGGGAGTGTTAAAAGTTTTGTACTACATTGGGTTGTATTGTAATGTTAGTTAAACAAACCGATCGGCGTTCCTGATATGGTAATATTACTGACTTTCAAAGTCTTTTACATTCAAACCGTTTTCTACAGTTAAACTTTAGCACAGTGTATTATTATAGCATCCAATATATAACACAGCTTTAATTTAGAAGGTGTCACCTGGCTGAAAATGGCGGTAGGGCATACTTGCCTGAATCATACAGTATAGTGATAACAAATGACAATGAGCTGTGAAACTTGTACAGTACAGGGTTGAAAAGAATAATGTGAAAACCTTCTTATAGAAGCTTGGTCTGCTGCTGTTCAAAATATTTTCATTTGTCTGACGTGAGTACCTGATTTTCAATTAACATTTCAATAACTCATACCTAAAGTGATTAATGGATGCCATAAGTTTTATGGCACGATGCGTCTCCATGACAACGGTGACGTACGTGTGACGGCCACACGTCGTTGGCCGCAGATTGTGTGTGTCGTGTCCACACCACGTTATCTGCAGCTACTAGAGGTCCACAGATGGCGGCTATAGGCCTTTATAACCGCAGAGTGAAGTGGAATGTGCTATGACGAGTCTTAGTTATTTGTGGTCATAATGCATGAACCCCATAGACTCTGACCGCATGGTGCTTGAAAACAGCCCTGGCGAGTTACTCATGCATCCTGATGACAAATCTACTTACTGGTACATGGCTAGCCTTTATATAGAGGCACTCGAATCTGCAGTACCGGGTATGTAGTGTAATAGTGAGTGGTGGTGGTTGGGGGGGGGGGGGGTCTTTGTCTGTGTCTGTGGGTCAGTCCCTCCCTGGGGAGGTGTGTAGCCTCCCTGCTGAGTAGGTCAGGGTTCAAACAGGTAATAATATACACCTCCATCCACACACGTCTAACTAGGTGTGGCCTAGTTTGGGAGACCACAACATTGTATATACTTACATGCCAAGGGAATAGATTATACTTACTGAGATAATCAAATAAAAAATATTACCTCTCAAAATGTCCATTTCCTGAATGCTAAGAAATTGACGTTGCATATTTTGAAATCAGAAAAACAACACAATTAGAAAGGAAATTCTGTAGTCCCTATACTGAAAGACTGGCTAGATATACATGTAATTAGAACTATATTGCAATTTATACATGTGAATAGCTACATGTAAGATGGTTATCATGTATGTGGCGGGGATTGGGGTTGACGGTTATTAAGAATGACAGTAGAGGTAACAGTGAAAAAAACACTAATAAAAGTTAAATATTAAAACTAAAAAGCTCACTCCGGATCGCAGCTGCTGCTGAATTCTGTCTCTGTCCCTCTCGTCATAGACAGTTTGTGGTGAGTACAGGGTAGTTTCCCCCCCCCCCCCCCCCCCCCCAAACTCCCCCTACTTACTGACCACATCCAGACATGGGTGCTATGTGTTATACTTATGTATATATGTATTCTGCCTGCGGCGGCGCCAACACGACCGCCCAAAGTTGTACCCTACATACCCTACGTCTGGTCAGATAGTACTTAACAACAAAGACCCACCTAAGGCTGGAGGCTGGATGGGGAGGTGGGGGGTCTAATGTTAGATATGCCACTCGCTCGCATTATCAATGAATGATGAATGTGGAAACACCAGTGCTTATGTGAGATAGAGTTAGTTGATTGCGCATGTATTTGGAGATGGCCAATAGGGACCTTTTAAGAGCAGGATGATATTCTAATATATGACGTGACGAGAAGGCAGAAATCCATGCCCTACATATTTACTGGTGCAAGGGTTCTTTTACATCCCACACTACATAGGAGATATGGCAGACCTCCAATATGAGAAGAAGCTTGAGTAAGTCTCCTGCAAAGTCAATGGGACGTTAAACTATACACAAACAAACAAACAAAGCTATTTTTTGCAGTTTATCCTATGTCAACCCTTTCATTGACCACAACAGAGTGTATGGTAGAAGAGGCTGTAGTTTGGCCGTGTACCGTCAAGGGCGGCCGTCTGTCATCTCAGGCTGCGATAGCTTTTAACTTTTATATGTTTTTATCCGTTCGGACCTGGTCAGCGGAGTGTCCATGTATGAGTACATAGTGACAAATGTGTCTGTCCTCCCGCTGGTATATAGATCTGCAGCGGCCTATCCATATAGGCAGCCATCTTGTCCCCCAGGGGACATCATACATGAGGTGGAAGAGGGTATAAATCATGCAGGAACCAGTGAACTGTAGTGTGCTACACGATAGTTCTTGCCGCTGCGTCTGTGATGGCGCTGAGGTCTATAAAGATTAAACAGTTGCGTTAAGAGTTGGAACGCATGGTCATATTGGCTCTCATCTCGCTGCGTTTAGGCCACTCAAAAAAAATAATTTGTTTCTCATCACCAAGCAATGAAAAATATGACGAGGGCGTTTTTTATTTAATTTTTTTTTTTTTTTACTCGGGGCAATTTACATAGGGAAATTTGGACATTTCGCGATCAATTTTCACATTTTAGTAATTTTGAGTTTATTGATCAGCAAAAGTTGTAACAATGCAAGTTACACCTAGCTGATTGCATTGCTGACAGCATAAGCTTTAATTTGATACCAGATTTGCCAATATTTTGGCAATTTTAGCATATTTTTCATCAAAAATGTAAAAAAAAAAAAAAAAAAAGTTTTCCCCAAATCATGATTTTTATGATGCGCGCGGTGATGAGAAACAACTTTTTTTTTTGAGTGGCCTTAGCCTGGGACCGTATTCACGCGCTGCATGATTTGGCAGTACAAATGTACCAAGTTGGCAACGGTACTCAATCGTTCAAAAGGTCCGCTAACATTACGTGTGGGTATCAATCAGTAGTCATATCGGCCCGGGGAGGGCACTGGCTCTATGACGGTACCTGCCAACTGCCAAACTACCGCCCGCCTAAAACAGGACCTGTAAAACTTCCGCCCCTCATGAATGCAGAGGACCGCCCCCTGATTCCATACAGAGAAGCCACCGCCCCTGCTATTTCAGGGACCCCTGTAGCACTACCTTTATTCCCTGATGTAAATAGTACAGTAGACATGGATGATAATTGTTCTCTTTACATTTTATCATTTACACCTTGCTGAGACCCAACTCCTGCCCCTTAGTCTAGAGTAACCACCCCCTTTTTTTAGGGTGCTGAGAGTCACCGTCCTCTCATTTTTGAGATCCACCGCTACCGCTTCCGTGGGCTGTTTGGCAGTGGGTAGCAATTCAAACCTGAGTGCCCTCCCCGGGCATATCGGCCTATTTGTTTAGAGCATTAGCTCGGTTACATGTACAAATTGGCCTACAAACAGCGGCCATTTGCGGTCGTGGCACTTAATATTATACCAAAGCTGAAGTAGGAGTGAAGGATGGTTGGGGTGCCTTTAGGGCATACAGGGGTGGATAGTGCTATCACTCTACATGGATATATGAGGTTAACATATCAACATGAATTCCAATGGTGACAACAGTAGCAGTTATACGAATTAAAATGAATACTTTCCCTGGGTCCTTCAGACCACTGCCTTGCTGAACTCACTCGCATGTAGGAGTACTAGAGGGTAGTCTGCAGGAACCAGCGATGTGTCTGAGGGGACAAGATGGCGGCCTTTAGGGGTGCCCCATTAGAGCACTATATGGGCGGTATTGATGTCTGCCGGGAGCAGGGCGGCACACAGGGCTGTATACATACAGAGGTAAGTGGACGTGATTGATTGAGGCTGTGATGAGACAATGGAGCCTGCAGCCTGCACGTCTTCCTGACCAACCTCACAGAGATATCACAGCTACAGGTTCAGAATGGGACACTTCCAGCATACTGCCACAGGCTGATGTTGTACTCTAATGGGTACAGGTAGACACCTAGTGGGACCAGCCCTGCCACAGGCTAATAGTGTACAAGTCTACATATTTTGTAGACCTGCACATTTTGTACAGGTATTCTGGGGACACTCTCTACTGTCACAGCTCATGTTCACAGGTACATGTATACAAAATGTACTCTAGACTAGTACAAAGGTACATGTTTAGTGGAGACATGCACTTTAACACTGCCACAGGAGAGAACTGGGAAAAGACTGGGATAGACAAGAGATGGTATTAAAGCTAAGGCCACCTTGTATTGATAACTTGGATTACGGGCACATAGAGTAAATATTTTGGGGGGCGGGAGGAAAAAAAAGAAAAAAGAAAGCTGCCATTCAGTACTAAAATTGTCCAGGGGCGGGAGGGGAAAAAAAGCATGCAAAAAAAGCATGCAAAAAGTCTTGTTTTGGCTATCAAATGTTAGTATATCGATAAATAATGAAGGTATTTTGAGAAATATTCCGAATTTTGAAAGCCTAATTCTGGGTGTCTGTCAGTCAGCATGTACTTTTTTTTTTTTTTTGCTGAAATTCTCACAAAATCTCAGCGGAGGGGGTTTTTTTTTCTTTTTACAAAATGCCAAAATTTCCATTGGCGGATCCGTAATCCAAGTTATCAGAATAAAACGGCCTAAGAATGGAATATTTGGGAATATAGAAAGAAGAAATGCATGCGAACAGGAGGGAAAAACTGCAGGTGGAAGATGAGATGGGGAAAGGAAACTGGCAATGGAGGGAGAATAGACTAGAGAGTGAGGGATGTAGCACTGAGAAGCACTCTGGAAACACGTTTAGCACAAACAAGGCATTAGCTCCTATTGTCACGTATGTCACCATTGGTACGTCACAGGACGTCGTACATCAATAGCTGGAGTTGTTTATGTGCACTATTATCACTCACTGTCAGCTGACCTGTCACATGACATGCGGGTACTGGGCCAGGTTTGGACGTTTACTGACACAGTTCTCACAGCAATGACAGAAAACGTGAATAGAAATGCCACATTAATATATACGACCACGAATAGAGAATCGAGAAAAATAAATCAATGAATTGGTTCATGTTAGATATATGTAATTGTAAAAGAGTGAAGGGCAGCATAGTGCTTCAATGCATACTGCCCTTTTGCAAGCATGATGCATGCATGCAGCACTAGCGAGTACTGCATTTGCGCATCATCACTATTCTATTGGATTGATAGGCCCCTGAAGGGTCGTCACCAATGCAGTGCCAAGTCAGTGCCCCGACAGTGCTGGCGAGTCAGTCACCAGCACTGTTATGGTGCATCATGACGACAAATGAACATGAAGCCATTGCCTTATAAGCATGCATGCTGTCCTCAAAGAGCTAAAGCAGGATGGAGATTGGTTCCCAGTGAGTGGATCCCACTGAGAGATGCGGGGCCCGCTGATGTACTGACCGGGGTGGGGAGGAGTGCATCAGTCATTCCCACATCCCCGCTTCTATAATAGCACGACTTGTTTCACTGCTGACCAAGGCTACCGAAGCCATAATATAACCCGAGGAAAGCAATGAATAGAGGTACGGGACAGTCAAATATTGGCAATCTACCGGTGCTAACCCAAACATGCTAACCCTGACATTTCTCTTTTTGTTTTCGCCCGCACTATTAGTGTAGATATTGTGGAAAAGAACCCCACATTACAGAGGCAAGTTAGACAGGGGAGGAGGGCAGGTTGGAGAGGTGAGTAGAAATGGGGTCAGTGAGGGCCATAAGTGTATCAGCGGCCTGCCATCCATCAGCGGTAAACTAGCCGGCCGTGCTGCATACAGGCCGGGGGAGATAAGGGACGAGACACCAGGGGGGGAGATAGGGTCAGCCGGCCGGCCATACACACATACATACTCATGTACTATGTATTAACCCGGTAAGGGCTGCTTAGTGCTTTAATGCATTGTGAACGTTATCGTCATGATCCATGAAATGCAGCCCTGGCGAGTAACTCGCAAGTGCTACATTCAAGAGAGATGCTTACCCTACAGGGTTAATACAGTCCCGAAGTGTCGGCATGATGAGTAGACTCGACAGGCCTGCACGCATTCATGCATTATTGCAAAGGACAAAGCACGGTAAAGTAGTTTGCGGCCCTTAAAGGGTTTTGCATACTGCTGGGCTCTAGGCCTGCACATACACACATGTACTGGTGGGGTGCTTGTGTTTATACTTAGACACATATACATATACACACATTCCACACAGTGGGTATACATGTGTGTATACATGAACCTGAAAACAAGCTAGGCTCGTCATGCTAATGCTGGTGATAGACTTGCATTCATGCATATTTATGATGTACAAGAATGTATACGTTTACTCTTGAATACTGACCCTCCTGAATAAGAATACGTACATGTAGTGTGATTGCACAGGGTACTGGTAGCAACCAATCCGACTAGAACACAGGCAAGATATTTGGTTAATAGGCAAAGGATCCAATAAAAACCCAAATATACTCTTCTAAAAATGTTCACTATAGGAAATGTCTATATAAATTGAAACTGTATGATGTGTATGCCGAAGTATCTAAAATCAACCTCTCGCATTGACCAGTATACATGTTTATATGCATGCATTCAATTTCATTAAAATACTCATTGCGAACAACACCTATTCACCATGTCTTGCTTAACATAATTATAAAACATCAATATATATACAAATGTACTTGTTAAACAAAAAAGGGTGAACTTATCTGGCATCTCCCTGTCAGTCAGTGTGTGTAGGGTTGGGTATAGTAACACAGAGATAGATACTGTGGTGTAATCTGGTGTTATCTGCCTACAGGACCTACACTTTACGTCCCCTAGGCTAAAGAGGATATAGCGTGCATCTATACACTCTCAGTGCTACAGAGATCAATAGTAAACCCACTAAGTGAGGGGTCAGCAGGCACAGGGGACAGTGTAGGGGTGGTCTGAGGACAGGTGTATTGTAATATGCACCCTTTAGTGGTATACCTGAAACATGCAGTACTTTAATGACTGCGCTGATGATTCTTTAATGGCATGCTAGAGTGCAAATATTATGGGTATTAAATATTTGCGCCGACTTGTCAGTGCCTTCCGAAATCTACACTGTATCAATGTCCTTCAAGAAAAGCTCAACACATTCAGAGGAAGTTGTAGACACTGGGAATAGGTCCTTATACAGAGTAGAATGAGCCACTCCAACTCCAGCTCTTACCACCTACCAGTACCAATGTGTTAAACAGGATGTTACACATACTGACGGTAGAGAGCAAAGCCCAGAGGACGCAATATATACCCAGTGGAAACCCCCGAGTCTATGGCGTGTATTTATGTACACTGGATCCTGTACACTGAGGTTACAGTTAGAGGGACTCATGAGCTGCTCACCCTGACACCTTGACATGTATACTGGTATGTACCAGGTCTATATGTACAGAAGCCTCCACCCCAAACACACACACACCAAAACCAACATACACATGTAGCTGCTGTCATAGTACAGATCTACTGAGTATATGATCATGAAGAAATTCTCTGTACATTTTGTGGATAAACCTCCAAAGGTGTCAGACGAGGTGAGCAAAATCAGTTGAGAGGACCGTATCAACGCAGAGACCCCAGAGCCAATAACTATATACAAAAATATAGGTGTAATTTTCAGTGTTAAGTTTATATACACAGAGGTAGGTAGGTAGGCATGTGTTAACACCTGATGTACCCAGGTGTATACATGTGTGTAATAAGGTAACACCTGGGGTGTACAGGCTGTGAGCTGCTCCTTACACCTGTTACCGGTAAATCTCTGACCCCAGCGTCCAGCTCCTCCCTGGGTCCAGCTGCTCATCCCACTAGTGGCAAAAGGCTAACTCTTCAGGGTAAGCACGGGTACAAGGGCAGATGTTAGAAACAACCAACTGACAGTATGGGGACTTATTAATCAGCAAGCCATGAAAACATAAATTGGTTTTTTGAGACAAGTTTATTTGGTCCTGGTTACATGCTCAGTACATTAATAAAAATTGTTGGACCACATCAATAATCAGCATGGGGAGTGTTATGGGTTAACCCTTGATACTCGCATCATGCCGACCCTTCAGCAATGTATCTCCCCCGTAGGGTTGGCATGCTGCTTGAATGCAGGACTGGCGAGTTCACGCCAGGGCTATACAGTAATGCAACATAAAAAGCGTATTGCATAAAATCACTAGATAAGCAGCTCTTAAATGCCTGGTATATGTGCCAGTTGGTGCAGTCGTTGTTGACAAGTTTAGCATTTTCCCTGCGGTTACAGCTGGTGATAGCTGTATTGTATGAGATACCTGGATAACAAATGTGTAAACACCTGGTCCCCTACCTGTAATATAATGAGGCTGAGCGCCTGTTAGCACCTGCCACCTGTAAATAACTGACCACTGAGTCTACCCTCTGGAGGAATAGGGCAGGTAGAGCAGGGTGTGTACAGGGTGGAGGGGGGGGGCAGCTGTGTGGTGCACTTAGTGAGAAGGAGCTCATTATAGGAAACCCGGCCATTATAGACACTGTCATTATGAGCTGTATTATGATGAGGTGGGAGCAGATGGGATATATTATATGAGAAGGACATTATCCTACCTAGGTCTCTACACTGGGGACAGAACATCATTCTGAGTAGAGATGTATCTGATCCTGTCACTCTCTCTGTTCTGAGTATAAAAAGGGTGGCCAACCAACCGTCAACCGCTCCCCGTTTTGTCAATTTCCTAATGGAACCAGTTGATGTATGGGTAGTGCCTGGGCTTATTTATAACTTAAAATGTACAGTCAGACGATTGTCAACTCCCTCAATGCCCTAGCTAGGGGGAAACGGGGGGAAAACATCGTTTAAAATATGTGGTATCTTTAAACCCTACCAATATGGACATGATATATGATGTATAGACACTTAATTTGCCCGCATACCCAGTGAACCAGAATCAATGAGTGCCCACGCACTGAGAGTCAGGCTCTTGTATTCACCAGGGTGGCCTATATGTAGCTTATTGACAGTAAGTGGTTATTATGTTGTCCTGTACACAGTTTAGCTGTCCTCTATGACACGGCTTATGTTCTGGGTTCTGTGTCTGTTGGAGCAGTGCCACACATAGGGCCTGGGCAATGTGTATAACAAAGGTTTTAGAGGCAGATAAGATGAGATAACCCATTTCTCATTAACCCTTTAAGGAGCGCACAGTGCTTGAATGTGCTATGCCTCGTCATGATGCATAAATGCCTCCCTGGTGAATAACTCGCCTGTGCAATATTCATGGCATCATGTCGACCCCACTGGGTTGTCGACCCCACTGGGTTGAGACTGTCCTAAAGGTTAGGCATTATGCATTAATGCAGTACAGTTGATACATGGCCACAACTATAATGCAACATGCCGTCCTTAAAGGGTTAAGCACTCAGAAACTGGTTTGTTGCCAGTATACAGTATGTAAAGCTACTGGTAATGTAGTGTGCAGCTCATAAATACTATCTTCTACACTGTGTTCTAATCTGGGTTCCTGATAACAACTATATATTAGCCTTGATCTTATCTATGTCATATCGATTTGCCAATGCTGTACACACCGTACTATACCCAGAAAGAAAAGAAAAACTTGTCGCGAGGAAAGATGCACGTGGCCATATTATGAGAATAGCCATGGTACAGTACATTGTAATTGCAAAAGAAATATACCTCCAGGGAAAGGCAAAAACAAAACTGAGTCTAAATTCGACAATTAACTTTGATCTGACACATAATGACAATGTTGATTACAGGAGGATACAATAATGTGTATACATGTACGGCGTTTGTAGCAGTCAAATTAGTCAATTTGGGACTCGAATAAATTATGAGAAACGCGCATGAATTGAAGTTGATTAAGCTTAATGAGACAACTGGTGGAATGATGCCAAGTAGCTGCTATCTCGTGTGTAGTGATTATCACCTTAGGGTTTGGGTACTATACACACGGAAGGTGACACACACAGATAAGAGGTCGTCAGATCCTGGGGGCGGCTGGGCCATACTCACAGATAAGGGCACACATCCTCAGACAAAACCTCTTGTACATTATCAGTCCTTACAACTCAGGATATAGTACATGTCCAATGACAATGTGGACTGGTTCGAATTCCAGTCAACTCGTCCACTTACCAACTCGTCCACTACCATGTCGCCCACTCACCAACTCGTCCACTACCATGTCGCCCACCCACCAAGTCGCCCACCCACCAAGTCGCCCACTTACCAAGTCGCCCACCCTCCAAGTCGCCCACCCTCCAAGTCGCCCACTCACCAAGTCGCCCACCTTTTTTTTTTTTTTGCAAATTTTAATGAAAAAGAAACATTACAATAATTCACAAATATGAGCATATGTTATATCAAATTGAAGTCTATAATGCTGCAAATGCGATCGGATAGTATGGTACACCACATATTCAAATACCTAGATCATCCATCTCATATTTACTAAAACATGAATTTAGTCAGAACCTGTCAAAGTTTGCCGTCAGAACTAGCCACAGTCTGCCAGCCTCGGCCAGCGTCTATCTTACCAGTTGGATAGCCTGGGAGCAGGCTATCATCCTACCCGAATACACATATTTCAACTAAAGGTGTTGATAGCACAGTAGCCCTTCACCTAATTTTATTACCCCTTTGATTTAGATAATAATCTGTCTGTAGTTGGATGTGTATTGATCAATACACACCCATTTGCGCCACCAAAGTGGCGCAAATGGGTATCAAATAAGATGAATGTCTGCTCCCATACCATACACAGCAAAGGGACCCGGAGCAGTGTTGGTATGGGAGTCCGAGACTGACAGTCTGCCGTCAGAACTTGCCACAATTTTGCCGTCAGAACTTGCCAAAGTTTGCTGTCATGCATTATATCAAGAGCTCCCTTTTCCCCCGAATCATTTCCAATTTTAATTCCGTGAATTACACACTAATTTTGGTTCCAGATTCTGAATCTACAGGCATTTCTATATCAGATATCTTATCCATGAAATAATTGAGGACTTATTAGTTGTCGATTTTAAGAAATGGGTCTTGTCACTAGGGCTAGGCCCATGTCGATTTGTCGATTTTACATGTCTGGGACCCTATTAAGAGGTTTGTGGGCGAGTTGGAGAGTGGGCGAGTTGGAGAGTGGGCGAGTTGGAGAGTGGGCGAGTTGGGGAGTGGGCGAGTTGGAGGGTGGGCGAGTTGGAGGGTGGGCGAGTTGGAGGGTGGGCGAGTTGGACAGTGGACGACTTGACCAGGAGATTTGGTGGGCGACTTGGTAGTGGACGACTTGGTGAGTGGACGAGTTGTCTGGATACCACTGGTTCACACATGCCTCTTTAAAGAAAAACATGGATTAATTGTAAATTAAGGTCATTGGATGAACATGGTATTTAAATGATACTGACTTCTTGGTAAATAGAAATGACATCAGTTGTTAACAATATGTCCCCCTGGTTAGACAGTGTTATAGTACAGTGTTGGTGCTACCCGAGATAAGGACATGTCCTTATCAGATATAGTAGAGTACAAACTGGGATGGTCAGAGAACCCGGCACTTAGCGGGTACAGGTAGATTAGAGCTTCACTGCCACACCTTTGTACCATACAGGACGTGTGTGTGGCCGAGGGGGGGAGGGGGGTATATGAACTCGTATTCTACTGCCATTCCTGTGGTAAGAGAAGTGAGAAAACAAACGACATCACATAGGTGGGGGTCTTTGGACGGAACATGATCCGGGCCATACATCAATATACATGTATATGTACATGACTAGTCCAAAGTAATGACAAGGGTTTTGGCACGAGGGATGAAAAGGGTCCCAAAATAGGTGACGTCATTTTTGAGCGTATCCTATTATACATTCGTACATATTACCTATGGTAAAATATTTAATTCTAAGAAGCACAATATGTATATCAAATATCACATTAAGTTGAGGATTCATATGGTCAAGTACGACTAAATAGGCTGCCTGGTACCCAGCCTCCCTAATAACTATCCGCTGCATGTTAATTTGCCCAGAACCAGCATGACTAAAAGTGTTACCAGGACGCCCCTATGTGGGGGCCATGGTGTCACCAATCGGCTCCTAGCGGGCCCTTTTATAACTAAGACAATGACCCTCACAATATTACAATGAGCTACACAGGGGGCACAACGCCCTGTCCTTAAATGATCCCGGCATGCCCCTGGGTCAGCTATCAGCTTCCGGCACACTTTTGGCACACATCTTTAGATATAAGGTAGCTAAGGTTAAAGTTGTGACTGAACCGAGTCACAAATTAATCTCCGTTACCGGTAGCTTGATAAACGGTTTCATATCGTGATTGACTGATTCGATTGCTGTTGTATAGCAATGTTTATATGCTCTGTGTAAAACTATGTAAGTGTGGAGTAAAGATATACCGGTACTTTTTCTATGTATGTGTTGTAACTGTACATGGTCAGTCATGTATTTGGTATATCTTATAGATATTGTAGAGGTACCCTAACTCTGAGATCTGAATTCTAACACAGATGTTGTTCCATTAATATTCCCTAGTGTCACCTGGCTTTAATAATTACCCTCCAGTTCTAATAATTACCTTTATCATTCCGATTCCTCCCCAGCCCCCCCCCCCCTCCTTCCCCTACCACCTACCACCGCTAACTAGTTCTGGCATTACCCATGCTGGTCCCTGCCCACACAGCCCATGTGAGCTCATGGATCAGCTCACCCACACAATGAGCAGCTCGGCAGCTGTTAGCCACTCCCAGCCTGAGCTGCTCACCTCACCGAGACCTGCCTCAAAAGGGCTTTTTGTGGTTAATCGTCCTCCTCACTGCCCTCCACTCCCTCACCATAGCCACCAGCCCTGATCCACTCCTTCCTGCTCAACAGGACTGGAGCTAGTCCTCTGTGTGTGGGCTGCCATCTTATCTGGAATGCCATCATCCCAGAACTTCCCAGTCACTATAGCACTATAGAAGGTCAATGGCCCTGCTCTCGGCCTAGTACATTGTATTCACTACCCTCCATTGTATAAAACAACCCAACAACCCAACCGACCAACAAAATGCTCCCCTCCCCCATTTATACACTGCTGCCTGTCCGTTATACCCTTATAAACTCCAATACTGACCTCCATTAGACCACATCGCACACCAAGTCATCTGATTGGACCATTGAGTCGACGACAGGCACGTTGCCATGGCAACACGCCATTGGCACAGTATAGGACTGTTACCATGGCAACAGCAGTTGTCAAGAGGATCGGGGTGCATTGCTAGATATGGGGGATGGGATGACTAGATATAATGTTATTGAGTGTTTGAAATGTGTCTCTATGGTTCTATTGTGGCTGCTACAGAGCCGTCCAGTCATCTTCTGTTCCCAATACGTTTAGCCATTCCATGCTCGTCAATAGAGTAAAGCCTTTAACCATAGTAACCTGAAGACTGCCTCCAATGCATATAGGCACCTGGTCAATGGGTATAGAGACTGTCACTGCAATAGTAGTAAGACATGGATAACAGTACATTATAGGTCGGGTGGTAGAGCTTACTGTACATGTACATAATATACTTGTATCCTGCTGTGACTCACCTTACCAATACATGTACAGCAATATACCAAGTAAAGCCTCAATCTCCAAGCAGACCCATACTGTTCTCATACAACATTGCATTCTCAAAAGCTAAACCTGTGCATGGAGAGTGAGCTGCTCACACGTCCTGAGTAGCTCACTGACAGACGCAGACCGTAGTGAGATGTTGTGTCGGTAGGTGGCGCCCTGGTGACATGGGGGGCTGGGTTGGGAGGGGGCAGAGGAGTGTTGACAGATAAGTTGATGAGGAGTGTTGCTGAAGGACATATTACAGCTGACTTTATGAAATACACGTCTCTATTTCACATGATATCTCATATCGATCATGATACAAAAAAACTGTCCTGGTATACCGGTACTTGCATTCTCACTCCTGATGCTGCTCACAACAGTATCTTATGAGTTCTGAATCTAAGGCATCAGAGTGAAAACACCCTTACAACAACAGGGCATTCTCTCAGCCTTGGGCCATGTCCCATTGGAGGGGTCACGGGTGAAAGCAACTTCTCAAGTCACCATTCACTCTATATACAGAGGGGTGTTACCCTGCCTTCCCCTCCAATCAGTATGTGTCTTCACCCTATAACTGATTCTCCTCACCTGCTACTGCTCTACACACCGGTGGAGAACCAGGTCCCTGCCGGCCCTGTCAGCCCCAACCCCGGGGCAGCTACCGGGACCGGCGTCCTCCTGACTCCTGACCCCACCAGGGCCAAGGTCATCTTAGGGTCACCACAGGTCAACAGTTGGTGTGGATAGAAATGGGTCGTATGTCTCCTTTATCAGTTGTGGAGTGAAGCACAGCCTGGGGGAGTGTGAGAAACAAATAGTTATTTACAATTTAAGTGGTTATAAAGACGTTCTACTGAGGCAAAGCTTATTTATGTATTGCTTAAATTGTCTTTTGGTGTGTCTGTTTCCTTCCGAAGTCAAATCTGTAGCATGCGAACTCTACATGTGATATGTGAACTATTGTTCGGGCAAAGATCATGATTAGCATGTTCTGGTTGTGGGAAGATGTTTATCCTGTATAGAACAACTTAAATACTTTGGTCACGAATGTTTATATTTCCCAGGGGTATAATCTGTTGTTAGCAAAAAGAAATACATCAGGCAACATGAATTGATGATATATCACGGTTCTGGTGGTGCTATTATCGTGTTATAAGTCAAGCAGGTGACAGCCTTGATGTAGTCAGATAAGTACTGCCATATATCATAACATGTCGTGCAAGATGCTAAAAAATAAAAATGAAAGAAGAGTGTAGCATTTTATTATGATACAGCGCTGATGCAATTACTACTAATTTGTTTGTAATTACTATCGCACAATTCTTTAATAAAAAATGTGTGCGTGTCAATCTTTAGTTGGGTCTACAAACGTAAGGACTTTGATAGGAAACACATACCATTGATGTACACGAAAGGGAAGTAGTTAGACGAGGGGGAGGGGGGGGGGGCAAACGTTTGTGCTGTGCGTTCGAAATGCCTAACATTTGGATAGGTCTTTCCTAAAATTCCAACCCCAACACAAAGTTTATACCTGAAGTCTGTCTTTGAAATATATCTATGTTGAACTGGTCAATTGTTGGCAAACACATACAGTTCATATATATACCCGGGCAGGAATGTGGTTGCACAGTGTCAATATTAGATATTGTGTGGCTGTGTATGCCACATGAATAAGGCCCCTTTTAGAGTCTGCTATATCAGGTTACAGTGGTCAGACAATATGTCTGACCGCACCGTACTGACCATGTCTACACTGACCACAGGCCCCCAGACGGACGCCGACCTACCACTACATACATTGTATAGACTGACGTGATGACAGAGATGTGAGGGGTTGGAGAGTGAATGGCACTTTGGCAGCGGATTAGGAAGTGTTATGGTCAAACCTAATACTGTGTTGTTTTGGAAATCTAAAATGTAATTCCATGCATTCAATGCTGACTCAAGGTTCAACCACAGTGAGGTTGAACCTTTGTATATTTACACCATTTTACATGCAGACGTGAGCACATCCCCAGTTCCTAAAATTAGAGGGCTCTAACCAAGGAATGTGGTAGATATTTACCTTGACCCAGAGCTTTGAACTTTCATGGGATATTTCAGTTTGATATCAATAACCCTTACCCCCATATCCAGCTCAGAAATAGCCTCTCGACCCTCTCACCCCAGACCTCTTCTTCCTCCTGTGTGTGCATCCTGTGCAGCTCGCCGCCCTTGTTTGGGGATGTATTAACAAACAGGAGGGGTGGGCGGGTCAATAGACAAGCTTGGCACTCAAACAGACCACTCACACCTCCCACTCCCCTCAGCTGACCCCTCCCGGCTCCACTTCCTACCTGCCCACCCCTAACAACCCCGCCCTATGTCTATAGGGCACTAACAGGGTGATGATGGCTGTACCATGTTGGCAGTGGCAGAGAAAATTAAATGTATGTTGTAGCCACTATCTTTTGCTCGTTCCCACTTTTGAGCCCTACACTCGTGAAAGTCGACTCACCAGGGTGCTTCTAGCAAACATGAAGTGCTAGAAACTAGCGACATGTATAAGGGACAAGATAGTAGCCTCCCAGGGGACAAGATGGCGGCCTGCATGGAGGAGACCCGTTACAGTGCTATATGTGCAGTACTCAGGGATCAAGAAGAAGCTGCACTCCTTGACCCCTGTCCAACAGTGCTGCCCCACGTGGTGACCCCCTGAACAATTAGTGTCGGCGTCTTTGTGTAGGAGAGGTATGGAATACCTATACCACTGTAACCGGAGGTCAGGTAAATAATGCAGTGGGAAAATTGTTGGGGGAAAGTCGAGATGAGTCTGGTACCGTGCCACATTAAGTTACCTTTGAATTTCAAAATGATTCAGAGCAAATATTAAGTCAGTTCCGAATTGCTGATGACCAGATACTGCAAATATAGTAAACTTCCGAACACTTCCAGATTTCCAAGAATTAGCAGCAAGGGAAAAGAACATTGTCCTTTCTGTAAAAAGAGAGGCCAATGGTAGGATGTTGGACGTGTGAATGGCAGAGTATATGTTAGTGGTAGTACGGTCAGAGCAAAAAAGCAGCGATGTGGAGAGATGGGGCTGGGTGAGTGGGTAGTGTAGAAGAATGTGGCCCCAGTACTATTGTCCTTGTTCAAACACGGCACCTCCTCCATTCACACAGTGCCCGTGTTTTTGTACTCTGTGTAAACATGACTCATCTTTAACGGTCACTCACCCCTTTCTCATCTCCACCTTGAGATGACCTTGAGGTGACCTTGAGGTGTGACCTCTGCTCCCTCACCAGGAGCTGCTCTGAGCTGCTCTGTTTGTGGGTGGAGCTCACCCTTGTACTTCCATGGGGATTGCAGGTTAAAGATTTATATAGAAAAGAAAATTCAACTGAATGTCACGTAGGGGGATACACGTAGGGGCCCTCAGTGTATTTAGACACCAGTGTAAGCCAAGAGAGAACTATGGGGAGTAGAACCCCTCAATAAGGGAAATACTAAAACTGGGAGTGAATGGACTTATAGGAGCTACAGACAGGCCGAAATAAATTTCAATAAGCAATCGTATACAAATCATCTACTGTATAATTGTATTGCCTATTGAGGTGTAACAATAAAGCCCTTGGTTCTTTAGATACTCTGTGCCAAATACACAATAGCAAGCATTAGAGAGGCCTGCAGAACAAGGCCTGCTGCCAATAAACAACGGTCTGCCCGTCACCGTACACTGCAAAGGTTTGAACAGCAGGCAATGACAGTGAAGTTGTCTTATGTTTATGTCAATAGTGGAGACTTCAATAACTGGAGTCTTTTGTGTTACCAGCTGTGGTGCCTAGATATGTGTACACAATATAACGGAGATGGCAATGAATATGTCAAGTGTAAACAGCCGCATTTTGTACGGCGGTGTATACCTTTATAAAGCAATATTTTCACCGAGGGGCATTCTGAAATAATAACCCGTTCGGGAATGTGCGTATAGTAAGAACAGCATGCACAGGAGTGCATGCTGTCTAAGGAAGATGATGTAAATACTTCAATACACAACGTTATGTATTCAGTATTGGTAGATCAGCTTGTCACGTCAAGTGTGTGTTAGTATGAAACATGAGACATGACGGGTGAATACCCATAGTGCTGTCAGCCTGTGTGGCAGAATGTTACTTGGATAACATACAACAAGATCACTCGTAATAAAATTGATCTAAAGCTGCTTATGAATGGTCAGGCTAGTTAAATGATGCTGATAATCTGATATCAGATGTACATTGTATTACAATAACGGATTGACATTGATTCATGCAGATCATCTATTAAATCGTGGTTCTGTATAAATCTGAAAAAGATAGCTCAGTGCACGTAACACTGTTTCAATTTAGCAATTTGTCAATTCAGAGGTAATACTGATAGGCAAGGTATAAAGCATTTTTACTTCTTTTTTTATAATGGATTGGATATGTGTACTAGTATACTAGTATAGAGATGTGGGAGATGTGGTGTTATAGTGCCATGACATATCAAACTATTCACAAGTGTATCGATGTTAGCGTTCATGTGTCACCCTAGCCCACAGCCAACTGGTTGGGTATGTGAAGTGAATGGTCATTATTTGTCCACTACACCATCACATTAATTTATACAAAAGAGGTCCTTTGCAGCTTCCACTGATGACTTCACAAGGCTTTCATACCGCAAATTCCACAACGAAACTGAACCCTGATTTAGCCTCCAACTAGAGCCCACAGCATTCTGTAGACTACCCCAGCCCCCCCCCCCCCCCTACCAGCAGGGTGAATACCTGGGATGTTGTCTGACTAAACTAGACAGTGTAACGTTACCCACATTGTTATGGAGATCACTGCGTGCGTTACGTACATCACTGACGTCACAGACGTTGTTACGTCACGTCACCTCTGGGGAGGACGTAGTTAGTGCTGTAGCGCTGGTTCTCTGGGGTATTGGGTATTGAGCTACATGTCTGTGCATTTAGAGCTCTGTACTATTGGGGGGGGGGATTCTACATTTTGTATTGCTGCATATACCCGGTAGTTTAATAAAGTATTACAATTTGTATTATCCAATAAGTTTGGTCGGTAGAAATTTACTGGTAGAGATCGACGATCCTTCGTGCATTATCCCACAGAAAGCACACAATTTACAAATAGCCTCTTCTGATAAAAACTGGCACTCTATGTAAGTATGATATGATTAATCTCGTATCGACTTTTCTGTGGTTTTCATACCATCACACACTATTCCACTTTATACTTAATATCACGAGATACCGTTGTGTACCGGGTATCCTATATATTTTGTCTGTTTGAGAGAGACCATGGTTGATAACGTTATCTTATGCCACTTTTCCTCTTGTATCTTGCAGGTATGTACATGTTACAGTATCTACACCCTTACACACACCCTATACCGGTAAGTGGAGGTACCATTAACGTAATCTGGGTGTAATGTGATGTTCACTTCTCAACCATGGGGGAATTATAGGAAAAGGTGAAATTTATAGCCCTACATAAGGAAGCACTTGTAAATGATTGTGAGCTTGTCCTTTTTAACATACACCGTATACATTATATAGTAACTCCCGTTAACTATTCCAGAAATGCCACTTTTCCTACTTTTGCAGGAATTCCTACTTTAATACGCGGGGATTTCTATATCAAATCATGTTAATTTCCTACAGAAAGTGACCAAAGCATCAAGATTTTCTGCTTTTTGTTGACCAGAGAGTGGCATCTCTACTATTCACTCCATAAACAATTATGTGTACCTGTACATATGGCTACATATTACATAGAGGGATTACTTGGATCATAGAAGTAAGGGAGAGTGAACTGTCAAAGCAGTGTTAAGTAAGAGGATTATATCGATGTGGGTGTTGCCAAGAGGCAAGGGACTGGACCCTGGGAGACAGCTTCAACTGGTTCACGAAATGAGAAATGTGTAACACGAAATACAGTGATAGAATGTATAAGAAACTGACTCCCTTCAACTGAATAGTCCCCCAATTAAAGGTAATGACAAGAACTCCAGGTCAATGAGTGGAATAAGATCCTGTCCCTATTAGATGAGTCTGACTATCGGCCTACACTCCCTCACACAGACACTGTAGCCTGGAGACGTGGCTGGGACGGAGTAGGCAGTATTACAGTATTACAGGTAGCCTTAACCCTGTTACTAAAAGATGACATTTGTCGTTATGATGCACTAATGCAGCCCTGGCGAGTAACTCGTCGGGGCTGCATTGGTGCACCATATGCCAACCCTTCGGGAGTGTACGTATCAACCCCGTACCGTCGGCATGATGCATGAATGCAGCAATGGCGTGTTACTCACCAGGGCTGCATGAATGCATCATGGCGACCAAAGGCATGATGCATGAATGCATCATGCCGTCCTTAAAGCCTTAATGAGGCAGCAGAAGCGGATTAAGACAATGAGGCTCATTAGCTGAGCACGGTCCTGTCACATCCAGCCTGTGTCTGTATCTCAGTCACAGCTCACAGCTCACGGCACTACTAACAAGACGATGGCAGAAATAACACTCACATTACCGTGCCTCTACATGGGTACCCACATAATTGACTGTGTCGCCGTGTCGATTTTTAGCAAGAGGGCCGTGTCGCCGTGTCGATTTTTATCCATATAGAATATACCAGGCCCTAATGAAAAGGTCTGAGTCCGTCGATTTTTAAAGGGGCCGTGTCGCCCGTGTCGATTTTTAAAGGGGCCGTGTCGCCGTGTCGCCCGTGTCGATTTTTACCCATGTAGAGGCACATTACCGGGTACTCACCTTAATATGCCTTTGGTAAAAAAACATCTCTAATAGATTTCTCTAACAGATATGATACACAACTATGCAGTCTTGTACAAGCATATACGAAGCTGAGAGCTGATAATGTGAATATTACGTATG